>JAZKJV010010599.1:0-40134 GCA_037367405.1 Ottelia alismoides | reverse complement strand
TACCACGAAGATTACAACAAGCCTCTCGAAGTGAAATGGCTATGCAAACCATGCCATACACAGCACCACGTCGATGAGCGCACAATAAACAAGGTAGCGTTCAAGGCTTTGATACGCAAACATTTAAATTCAACAATCTAACGCTTGGTAGCAATATGACTTTCGTCAAAGGGCAATCGGGCAATCCATCGGGCCGGGCAAAGAAGTCCAACAGGCTCGCAGGGATGTGCCGCGAACACACAGAGGAAGCCGTCAAGGTCTTGATTGAGGCGCTTGCTGATATCGATGTCGCAATCAGGATCAAGGCCGCAGAGCAAATCCTGAATCGGGGATGGGGCAAGGCTCCTGAACATATCACGCTGGCAGGGGATGAAGACAACCCCGTGCGGCACAAGGTAATAATCGAACTTATCAAGCCGAATGAAAATTCCGGCAGCGTTTGATTACCTATTCACGCCAAGCCGTTACAAGATTGCATACGGTGGCAGGGGTTCGGGCAAGTCGGAAAAGCTTCGCAAGGGTTCTTCTGGCGCAAGGTATACAAGACAAGCATTTGATCCTGTGTACAAGGGAGCTACAGGTTTCGATACAAGACAGCGTTCACAGGATTCTGGCCGGGACGATTGAGGCTGAGGGGCTGGATGATGAATATGAGGTTCTTCAAAGCACAATACGCAATCGCCGCAACGGCACAGAGTTCATCTTCAAGGGTCTAAAGCACAACATTACCGAGATTAAAGGCCTCAAGGGCGTAACGCGGTGTTGGGTAGAGGAAGCCGAGAACGTCTCAAACAGGTCGTGGGAAATACTTATCCCTACCATCCGCGAGGACAATTCTGAAATCTGGGTTTCCTTCAACACCCGCAACCGGAATGACCCCACATACGAACGGTTCGTCGCCACGCCCGCAGAGGACGCAATAGTCCGAAAGGTTTCTTACAGGGACAACCCGTTCTTCCCTGAAGTTCTTCGCAAGGAAATGGAAAGGCTGAAGGGAACTGACCCGGAAGCTTATCACCACATCTGGGAAGGCGAATTCGACACAAGGCGCACGGGCGCTGTGTACGCCAAGCAGCTTGCCAAAGCCAGAGAGGAAGGCAGAATTACCGTCGTCCCCTATGACCCTGTAAGCGAGGTCTTCACGGCATGGGATTTGGGCTTTGGCGATAGCACGGCGATATGGTTTTTGCAATTCGTGGGCCGGGAATTGCGCTGGATCGATTATTACGATAACTCCGGTGAGCAACTGGATCACTACGCGCAGCTTATCAAAAGCAAGCCGTACAACTACATGCGTAACTGTCATTTTCTGCCGCATGACGGCGGGCATGGGAATATCCGGGGCGAGAGCGTGGCGAATCAGCTTCGGCAGCTTGGTGTGTCCAACACCGTATTGCAGCGGGAGGCAAGCATACAGCCCGGCATCGAATCCCTTCGGCAGATGCTGTCTTACTCTGTGTTTGACGCCGTGAAGTGCAAAGAAGGTATAAAAGCACTGGAAAGCTACGGCTATGAATGGGATGAAGAGCGGGGAAAGTTTAAGGATAGGCCCCGGCACGACTGGACATCGCACGCTGCGGACGCGGCCAGATACGCGGCACAGGCTGCATCTACGGTCAAGACAGGTTTAACAAGGCAAGTTGTATCAATGAGAGCGCCAGCGTATTATGGCGGCCACACATCGTTTATGGGATAGGCCATGACAGTTACGCAAAAGATATATTTCTGTCCGCACGTTCAACGGAGGAAGCATGCTGTTATTCTGCAAGCGGAAAATGTGGTTTTTATGGTCGAACGGGATGTTACAAAAGCCCCATTAACTGACGCTGAGATTAATGCGATTGTTAACGATCTGAAGGCAAAGGCCGTTTTATGATGGCAGACATCATCAAAGACGCACAGGAACGCTTCAAGCGGGACAAGGATCATTGGTCTGATATCTACATCAAGGCCCGCAGCGATCTGTTGTTCCTTTCTGATGACCAATTCGCGCAGTGGGACGCAAGCGCATATAATGCCCGCGTATCGACTGGACGCCCCGCGTTAACAATACCCGTGTTGTCGCAATTTATCCATCAGGTTGCGAATGACATCAGGATGAACACGCCGACGATCAATGTCATTCCCTCTGATGGCGCGTCCGACGAAACCACGGCTGAAGTATACAAAGGCCTAATTCGCAATATCGAATACATATCAAACGCGGATGATGCTTACGATACGGCAGCCCTAAACGCGATCAAGTGCGGCATAGGGTTTATAAGGATAGATCACGATTACGCAAGCAATGAGGGATTTGAGCAAGATTTGCTTATCAAGCGGGTGACGAATCCTTTGGCTGTGTATCTGGATAGTGACAGTACGGACGCGGATGGCCGGGACGCAAAGCACGCGACGATTATCGACAAGCTATCTGTCAACGAGTTCAAGAAACGCTACAAGGGTTATGATCCTGTGTCTTTCGAAGGTGCGAAGGACATGGCAAAGAGTGATGAGCATCTCTACATTGCCGAGCAATTCTACATAGAGGAAAGCACAAGCGAGGTCGTCTTACTTCCTGACGGCAATATCATACCATTCGACAAGGGTATAGAATTTGTCGCCAGAAGAACGATCAAACAGGTTCGCGTCAAGCGGTGCAAGCTGTCGGGCGCGGATGTTCTTGAGGAGACTTACTTCCCTGGTTCATACGTGCCAATCATACCCGTGTATGGCGAAGAGGCGTGGATAGAGGGGAAACGGAATCTTTTATCCCTCATACGGAACTCCAAAGACGCACAGCGGTTATATAACTTCTGGCGCTCGCTTGAGAGTGAATTGCTCATGAAGCAGCCACGCGGTGCATGGAAGGCGGCAGAGGGTCAGACAGAGGATTATGCGGCAGATTACCTCAATCCTGAAAAGACTATGGTCTACAGGTACAAACAGGTTGATTCTGAAGGTCGCCCTGCCCCTGCGCCTGAAAGAATAGAGCCGCCGCCGATACCGACAGGGATAATCAATGCTTCAAGGGGTGCGCTTGAGGATATCAAGTCAACCATGGGTTTATATAACGAATCCATCGGCCAGAAATCAAACGCGCAGTCCGGCGTGGCTATCAAGCAACGCAAGCAGGAAGGCGATGTCTCGACGTTCCACTTTGGCGACAACCTTGTCAGGTCTATCACACAAGTCGGCAGGGTGCTGGTAGGTGCGATTCCGTCTGTATACGACACCGCACGTGTTCTGCGTATCGTCGGCAAGGAAGATGAGCCAAAGCAAGTCGGCGTAAATGGGGCAATAGCGCCAGAGCAGCCGGAAACCGTTGATTTGACCAAGGGCCGTTATGATGTCCGGGTTACGACGGGTGCGCCATTCACGACACGCAGACAGGAAGCTGCGGAACTCTTTAGCAGCATCATTGAAAAGCGCCCGGAACTGATTAGTACGATGGGCGATCTGTTGTTCAAATACTCCGATATCTCAGGCGCGGATGTCATGGAAGAGCGCATGAAGAAAATCATTGATCCTAAGTTTCTGGAAGGTGATGACGTGCAGGAAGCTGTTGACCCTGAGAAAGAACAAATGGCCCAGATCATACAACAGGGTCAACAAATGCTTGCCGACATGCAAGCCAAGATCGATCAATTGGAAGCTCAGGCCAAGCTTCAAGAGCAAGAGGCCGATCTGGAAAAAGCGCAGATTGAAATCAAGGCGCAGGCCGAAGCCCTGCGGGCGCAAGAAGAAATAATCACGCTCAAGATGCAGTTGATGCAAGAGCAATTGCAACAGCAACAAGTTATGCAGACGCAAGTCGTGCAACCTCAATCAGAGCAATTCTGATACGCCGCGCAATCCAGCGGGCGTCATTTTCAACAGGTAAAAAATGATCGAAGGTATTGATGCGGGCGCTGAAGGCGTCGCGCAAAGCGAAACTGCGCCTATCGCGGAATCAGGCGCAAACCCGGAAGCGGCTGCAACCGATGCCGATCCCACACAGGAAGCCAAAAAGACTGGCAATCCAAGAGTGGACGATCCATGGCCGGATTCAGCGCGCAAGGCTATGAACCGCGTCAAGCAAGAGCGGTCACAGGCCAGATATGAACTTCAGCAGTTAAAGGCCGAACTCGCCCAAACTGCGTGAGACGCCGCAGCCGACACAAACGAAACAAGCAAGTAACGATGGCGCTCCCAAAGAGGACGACTTCGATAACTACGGCGAGTTTCTGAAGGCACAAATGCGGTGGGAGATGAAGCAAGAGCTTCAACAATCACAACAGCAGCAGCAAGAGCAATTTAAAACGCAACAACAACAGCAGCAAGAAGCCGCTTGGGAAAACGAGCGAATCGTTAATCTCGACAAGCAGGCAACAGAGCTGGAAGCGACAAACCCGGAGTTCAAGGCACTGGCCGAACAACATTCGGATGTCATCGCGGAGTTGATGCAAATACCTGCGGTACGTAAAGCGGCCCTAGAAGCGGAAAAACCAGCCTATGCGTTTTTCGCGCTCGCCAAAGAAGGAAAGCTGGAGGCACTGGCAAACATGAAACTCGGACAAGCGGCGGCGTTTATCGCCAAGGCCGAAGTGCGAGGGGAAGCTCTGCTGAAGCAAAAGCCCGTCACCAATGCCCCATCGCCTATGGCCCCGGTCAAAGGCACGGGCAGCGCGACGGAAAAACCCTACGAATCCAGATCAGGGGCAGAGCTTTTGAAATGGGTTCGATCATAGCAACCCCTTTTAACACACAAGGAATATTACAATGGCTAATACTATTTACACCGTAAAATCTCTCACTACCGTGGCGGCAAAGGTCGGCGCGGAAATGTTCAAAAACAAGCTGAAGTTCTGCAAAACGGTTGATCGTGAAGATGAATCGACATTTGGCCAAACCTTCAAAAGCGTGCAGCCCGGTGACACGATCAATATCACCAAGCCAGCCCGCAGAACGCCAAGAACCAACGCGACGTATTCTGCCGTGGACATCACAGAGGAAAAAGTTGCCTTGGCGGTTGATCAAAGATCGGGAGATGACTTTGAATTAACCAGCTTGGAGATTGCAACAGACGCACAGCTCAAATCTTGGGTAAAACGATTTGTTGAGCCTTCCATCGATGCCATCGCCAGCAACGTAGAACAGCGTGTTCTGCAAACTGTTATGCAAGGGGCGTATCAGATGACTGGAACGCCCGGCACTACGGTAAACGCGGCGCTGCCATACTTGCAAGCATCACAGAAGCTGTTTGAACAGTGCGTACCTGATGACCGTATCTACGGCCTGATTACGCCCGGTGCGAACGCGGCTTCGGTTGATGCCCTGAAAGCATTGCCAAATCCATCCGGCGCGGTAGGAAATCAGTACGACAGCGGCATGATGAAATCGGCGCTTGGTATTGAATACCAGATGTCGAATCTTCTCTGGAGCTTCACGACTGGCACGCAAGCTGGTTATGCCTCGGCACTGTCGAACGGCGCAACGCAATCAGGATCGACAATTGCAATCGACGGCATGACTGGCTCAGCCACGATCAAGCAAGGTACGATTGTTACTTTTGCTGGTGTTTACGATGTGAACCCGGTTACAAAAGCGACTCTCGGAAATACCTTGAAGCAGTTCGTGGTCACGGCAGACGTTACGCTTTCGGGCGGCGCGGGCAACCTGTCGATCTCTCCGTCTCTGGTGGCTTCTGGTACGACACAGAACGCTTCAACGACGATTGCGAATGACTCCGTGGTGACATTCGTTTCTGGTACGGCGGCATCGACCACCTACAGCCAGAACCTGCTGTATCACCCATCGGCGGTTCGCTTCTGCTCGCTGCCATTGCCAATTCCAAAGGGCGTACATGATGCCTATACGGAAACCGCAGATGGTATCTCCATCCGTGCAGTGCAATGGTATGACGGTGCAACTGACAAGATGAAGATGCGTCTCGACACGCAATTCGGCGTTGCCGTTGTGCGTCCTGAGTGGCTGGTTCGTATCACTAACTAATGTTTGATAGGGGGGGGCTTGACGGCCTCCCCTTTTTCACTACTCAAATCGAAAGGAATTACGAACATGGCTAAGAATCTGGTTACAGTCGAGGGTTCGCTTACTGCGGACACCCGGCAAAAGCTTAATGATGGCATGGATGATGTGTCGTATTGCACGACGCAGCTTGATGCGACTTCCAGCACCACGCTTGCCAACATTACAGGCATGGTTACGGATGTATTGCAGCCGGGGACATACAGGTTCTCGATTCATCTGTCCGGTACAGCGGGCGCATCCGGTGGTATCAAGGTAGCGTTTAAATTTGGCGCGGCCTCGATGCTGACTTCACTTGAGGCGCAAGCGAAGGCGTTTACGACTTCCGGTGTCGTTACGGCAAGGGCAAACACAGCCACGGATCAGGCGTCATTGGTAGCCAGCACAAGCGCGGCGACCTTGACGGAGATTATCGGCGTTGTCGTTGTCGGAACTGCCGGAACGCTGCAACTTCAGGCGGCGCAGAACGCTTCGAACGCCACTACGACAAGCATCTACACCAACTCGTTTATGTTCTTTAAGAAAATAGCATGACGACTGGCCTTGGCATTTGCACAAAAGCACTTCAGAAGATCGGCGTCCTCGTTAAGAGCGAAACGCTGGATTCGGATGAAGCAAACGATGCCTTGGATGCGCTAAACGCCCTTGTTTCATCATGGGCCAATGATTCGATGACTGCTTATCAGAGGACGGAAGAAAATTTCCCCTTGGTGGCAGGAACATCGACATACACGATAGGGACGGGGCAGACGTTCAACACGTCTCGCCCTGTCTATATCACCTCTGCGTTTATCCGCAGTACGGGAAATATAGATTATCCACTTGCGCCAATCAGCGATGAGAATTACGCCCGTGTGTCCATGAAAAGCACGCAAGGGATACCGGAGTTTTATAACTATACGAACGGTTATCCATACGGCACGATCAAGATATATCAGGTTCCGAACCTTGCTTATACGCTGTATATCAACAGCGAGAAACCACTGACAAGTTTTACGCTGGCTGGAAATGTAAGTTTACCCCCCGGATGGGAGAGGGCGCTGATTGCAAATCTGGCGGTGGAATTGGCCCCTGATTACGGCGAAGCGGTGTCCGGCGAAGCGCTTGGCGTTATCAGCCAGATCGCCAGAGAGTCCAAGGGGGCTATTAAAACCGCAATCATGAAATCAAGATCGATGGATGCTTATCCGTTAACGGCAAGGCTTCCGACTGCAAGTTCAAACTGGGACGGCATATGAAGATCGGTCTTGTAGGGCCAAGCTATCAGGAAAGATCGCTTCCGTTCGATGCACAGCGCACGGTGAACTTTTACCCTGTGTTTGATGAATACGGCGGCAAGGAAGTTGCTTCGCTATATGGAACGCCGGGTTTAACACTGTTTGCGACTGCGGGTTCCGGCCCGATCCGGGGTATGTTTCATTCTGCAAACGGACGCGCCTTCGCGGTATCCGGTAATACCCTGTACGAGATTTCATCCGCTGGCGCAGCGACAAGCATGGGAACGCTGAATACTTCGGCTGGTATCGTGTCGCTGGCAGAGGTTCCGGCGCAGTTGGCCATATGCGACGGTGAGGATTTATACACGCTGACGTATGCAACGAATGGTTATTCTCAGGTGGCGGATGCCGATCTACCTAGCAGCGTTGGTTATGTGGATTCGATAGACAATTACTTTGTCGTGACGCAGAACGACACCGGGAAGTTTTATATATCTGCGGCCAATGATGGGACGTCTTGGGATGCGCTGGATTTCGCCACGGCTGAAAGCTCACCCGACAGTCTTTTGGCCTGTGTAAACGCTGTGGGGCAGTTGTGGCTGTTTGGTGAACATACAACGGAAATATGGACGAATACGGGGGACAGTGTGTTTCCCTTTCAGAGGATCGCCGGGGCCAAGATGGAAACCGGGATACTGGCAAAGCATACGGCGGTGACGGTGGATGGAACTGTTGTATGGGTTGGCCAAGACAAGATGGGCAAGGGCATCGTCTTCCGGGCAAGCGGCTTTTCACCACAGCGAATTTCGACAAGCCCGATAGAGAAGATCATACAGGACGCGGACAACGCCGAGAACATGCGGGCGTATGCCTATCAGGAAGACGGTCATGTTTTCTATGTTCTGACTGGCGGCGGTCTTGAAACCACGCTGGTTTACGATTTCAGTACGCAGCTATGGCATGAGCGTGCATATTTGACGACAGAAGGCGTATTCGGGCAGCATCTCGGCTGTTGCGCCATGTTTATATTCGACAAGGTTCTTGTTGGATCGCGGCTGGATGGAAGCATCTATGATATGTCGCTTGATTACTACGACGACAACGGCGACGAAATAGCCTCGGAGAGAATATACACCCATATCTCAAACGAAGGTAAACGCATGAAATTCAGCGGACTCGAAGTTGGTTTTGAGGTAGGCGTAGGATTGCAGTCCGGTCAAGGTTCTGACCCACAGGCGACTTTGTACATATCGACTGATGGCGGCAGAACGTGGTCTGGAGGTTATTCGAAGTCGATTGGCGCGGTCGGGCAATATAAGAAAAAGGTCATGTGGCGGCGGCTTGGTGTTGCCGAGCAAATGACTTTCAAGATACGAATTACCGATCCGGTCAAAAGAGCGGTCACAGGGTCTTATCTGGTATGAGCATACAGCCCCCGCCTTCATATGAAACCGTCATCGACGAAAGCGGCAAGGCGCGGATACCATGGTTGATATTCTTTAACCAGCTATTCGAGGGCGACGCCGGGACAAGCTGGAATCCGACGTTTACAAGCTTGACGACGGTTGGAACGCCAACGATTACTGGCAGATATTACAAACTTGGGCGTCTTGTGTATTTTGAGGTTGTCGTGACGCCGGGGACAAGCACAACTGCGGTCGCAGGGACGACGTATTGCGATTTCCCGCTTGATGTGAAGGCAGACGGTGCTTGTATAGCGGTTTCCGGTTTGCTTGGGACAACGCCGGGGATGGTCGAAGCATCGACAAACAGGATTTATGTCCCCGCATGGTCGGCTGTGACGGTTCCTTTGACTGTTGTCGGCCTTGTGCGGGCGCAATGATCGAATACGAATGCAGGCCGTTTCATGAGGTTGGCCACGAGATAGCGAGCAAGGTTCCTGAGCACTATGAATCTGTTACGCATTACGGCCCGCCTAATGTTGATTGGGATTATTATCTGCAAGCTTCTTCGGTCGGGAGATGCATCGCCGTCACGGCAAGGAAAGACGGGAAGTTGATAGGGTATTCGGTTCACTTCATAACCGAGAACGTAAACCACAAACATATCATCGAAGCCGAGAGCATTGGCGTGTTTGTGGACAAGGCCGAAAGAGGACGTACAGGGATAGAACTGATACGCAAGGCCGACGGGTTTCTTAAACAATTAGGGGTCATGGTTTCCAACTACGCGCTTAAAGATGAGCGTGTGGGGCGGCTTCTGGCGCGCAACGGATACACCCCGGCACATACCATCTGGAGCAATGAACTATGGCAAAAGGACTAAAGAAGGTAGCAAAGTTTGCGTTACCAGTAGCGGCGGCGTTTGCGGCCCCTGCGCTTGCGCCGGCTTTGGGCATCACGTCTAGCCTTGGCACAGCGGCGCTCGGCGCGGGTTTGGGCGCAGCAGGCGGTGCTGCCAGTGGCGGCGGGGCCAAAGGGGCGCTTCTGGGTGCTATCGGCGGTGGTGGCGGTTCCCTGCTGACGAAAGGTCTATCCGGCAGCGGAGGCCTATCCTCGATCATCGGTAAAGCGGTGGGTTCTCCGGTTTCGGCCACGGTGGCAGGGCCAACGCAGGGTTCCGGGCTTCTTGGCACATTGACGCGGGGAACGGGTTTGGCGGGCGGTGGTTCAAGCAATCTGCTTTCTACGGCTGGAAACATCTATTCCGGCATTCAATCTTCTTCGGCGCAAGACAAGATGAAAAAACAGCTTCTGGAAGCGCAGGGGAAGTCCGCTGAAGCCTTGCAGCCATATGTTGACTCCGGCACGCAAGCCAATAGCCTTCTGATGAGCAAGATTCAGTCCGGTGATCTGGGCGGCTCTTTCCAGCCCGGCGATCTCACGCAAGACCCCGGCTATCAGTTCCGTTTACAAGAAGGCCAGAAAGCCCTTGACAGGTCGCTGGCGGCGCAAGGGGGGCTATTCTCTGGCCGTGCAGCCAAGGCGGCGCAGGAATACGGCCAAGGCCTCGCGGATCAAACCTACAACGATGCGTATAACCGCTGGCTCCAGACACAGGGGCTGAATTACGACATGCTCTCCGGTCAATCCGGCCAAGGTCTGAACGCTGCGGGCGCTATGTCCGGCGTGTACGACAATCAGGGGAATATCAGGGCTAACGCTACATTGGGCAAATCCAACATTCTGAATAGCACGCTGGCGAAGCAATTCGGTGGTTCTGGCGCGATGACGGTTAACAGGGATGGCACAATAGGTAGCAACGATCTTGGCGGCCTTACCTCTGAGCAAATACAGAAACTCAAAGCGGCGGGGTTGATCTAATGGCAGTCGATCTAAGCGTCTTCGGTAACCTTAAAACGATGGGCGACTATCAGCGCGCCGAAGAAGAGTTTCAGCTTAAGAAACAGCTTCAGCAAGCGCAGATATACGAGGCCCTAAACAAGGGGAACGAGTTCGACCTCGACAAGATGGGCGAGAAAATCCTTGTCAAAGCGTCTATGGGACAGGAACTCTCGCCGCAAGAACAAGCAATAGGACGGGCGTATGATGCGAAGCGCAATCAGGTGTTTGTTGACCCATCTGGTAATCTTGTCAGAAAGCCTCCTGCCTTTGGCAATCTTGCAATCCCCGCATCCGTGAATGATGTTCCCGGCTTGCAGGATATAAGCAGCAGTCAGCAAATGGCCGAATTGGTCGGGCAACCTGAAGCGATTGGTAGCGGTGTTATAGCTGACGCACCCGGTGTCGGTGAGTACGTGCAGAATGTAAAGAAACAACTGGCAGCGGCACAAAATAACCCAAAGCTCAAACAAACGATACTTGAGACGTATGCCAAGGATGTAATATCGCCCAACGATACCGCACTCAAAAACGCCGGTTTTGCCGACAGGATGGCGCAGTCAAACCCGAATATAGACAAGTTTCAGGATGCTGGCAAAAGCTGGTGGGAAAACACAAAGGCGTCAGTACCTCTTATAGGAAACTATTTAGTAAGTGGGGATTATCAAAACTTTGAGCAAGCACAGAGAGATTTTATCAACGCTCAGTTGCGGCGTGAATCAGGCGCGGTCATAAGTCCCGGCGAATTCGCAAACGCAGAGCGTCAATATTTCCCCCAACCCGGTGATCAGGAAGCCGCGCTTGAGCTGAAGCGCAAAAACCGCGAAGCTGCATTAAAAGCAATGCAACGATCTGCCGGGCCATCCTACAAGCCGCCAGAGGTTGCACAAGACCCATACAAAAAAGCGGAGCGCGAGTTTAACCAGCGGAAGGCCGCGCAAAAGGCTGCGACGGTCGAAAGCCTTATAAACAAGTATGCGGATTGACGATGGCAGACCTTGAACGCGCTAAGCAAGCCCTTATTAACGCACACAACGCCGGAGACACGGCGGCGGCGAAAGAGATTGCCAACTACATTAAGAGCCAACAATTGCAACAGACTGCCGGGGTGGAACCAGTCAAGAATGACGGTATCGTTGGCCGCATACAGGAAGACTGGCAAAAGCGCGACAGAAACATGGCCGAGATACGAAAGAAGTATGACGCCGGACAAATGTCGCTTCCATCTGGCATGTATCAGGTCGGCATGGAAGGCGCTTCAAAAGTGAGCGATGTGATAGGCGAGGGCGTAAACAGCGCAATGGCGCTTGCCGGGAAACTTCCATCATTCGGCGGCGGCACGATAGGCGAGAGGATACCGCAAGAGATTGGCGCGATGATCCCGCAGTCTTGGAAAGACAGCGCCGCATCGGCTGCGACGTCGTGGAAGGGTTTTGAAAAGGAACACCCGGAGATAGCTGGCAACATCCGCGCCACCGGGCAGTTATTGAACTTCATGGGCAATGTGCCTGTAGGCGCTGCAGCAATTAGGGCTGGTGGAAGTGTAGCCAAGGCCGCTGGTTTGGGGGCAACGGCAAAAGGGGTGAAGAATATCTACAAAGGCGCAACGGCAAGGGGCGCGGAAGCCTTGGATTCGGCCCTTGAAAACATAACTGACGCCGCTAGTCAATCCTACAGCAAAATGCGTGCCGTGGGAGCTGATTTTACGCCACAAGCATCAAGCCGCATAGCTTCAAACATTGAAAGCGCACTTATATCAGACGGGCCGTTAAACCCAACGCTTCACGATAAGGTTCTGGCAGCCGTTAAGGACATCAAGGGCAACGGATTTACAAATGTTGAGCAACTTGACCAATGGCGGCAAGTCTTGGGCGACATAGCAGGCAATTTCTCTGACAAAGTGAATGCCCGTAAAGCAAGGCTGATGATCCGGGCTATAGATGATTCCATGTTGAATGTCGGCCCGGCAGATTTGGCGAATGGCGGTCAAGAAGCCATAGACGCCTTGATGCAAGGCAGAAAGACATGGGCGCAGCGGGCGAAGTTTGAGGCTGTGTCCGATATCGTAAAAGGCGCTGGTAATGACGCAAACAAGCTCAAGCGCGACCTTGAAAAGCTTCTTCTCAACAAAAAAAAGACAGCAGGCTGGTCTAAACAGGAACTGAGCGCGTTGAAGGATGCTGCAAGACAAACGACGGGCGAAGGCATTCTTAAAATGCTCGGCAAGTTCGGTTTTGATCTGGGGTCAAGCAGGTCTGCTGGAAATACGGCCCTTCCTATACTTGGTGCGGCACTATCTGGCGGCGGCGGCTTGGCAGCAGGTGCAGGATTAGGCGGTGCGGCGATCCCCGCTGCAAGCGCAATCACGATAGGAACCGCGGCAAGAATGGGGCAAAAGGCTTTGGCCAGAGGTAAGGCGGAAAACCTTCTGCAAACGATAGAGGGCGGTTTGCCATTGTCGGAGATCATGAAGCTCCCCCCCAAAGAAGCCAAAGCCCTGCTTAAACAAGTGAAGAAATAACGGAGTCACCACATGGCGCAAGTTCCCCTCTTTCCCCCCGGCTATCAGTTCACGGACGACAACGGCGATCCATTGAACGGCGGTTTGGTATACACATACACGGCGGGAACAACGACACCCAAGGCCACATACACGGATTCGGCTGGCGGCACGCCCAACGCAAACCCGGTTGTTCTGGATGCGGACGGGCGTAAGCCAATTTGGGGTTCCGGCTCATACAGGATTGTCGTCAAGACGTCCGCAGGAACCACAATTTCCGATGATGATAACTATACGGCGTTCTCGGCTGGGACAGGAACTACGGTCACGGACAATAGCTTCACGATACAAGATAACGCCGACACCACGAAGCAAATGCAATTCCAGCTATCTGGTATTACCACGGGAACGACGACGACGATCACGGTTCCTGATGGCAATTTCACGATGGCAAAAGCAAGCGATGTTAGTGCGCTCACAACAGGCTACGCAAACAAGGGCTACAACTCCTCATATTACTATTACGGTTTTGGGTGTAGGGGGCAGGCCGGAACAAAAGTTGTAACTGCAAATAGGTTGTATGTTCGTCCATTTGTCGTCGGAGATACAGCAACATTCACCCGCATCGGCCTTGAAGTTACATCCTCATCTGCGGGAAACGTGCGTCTTGGAATATACAATTGGGCAAACGGCCTTCCTACGACAGTGTTGCTAGATGCCGGAACAGTTTCCACGGGCACAACTGGGATCAAAGAAATTACAATTAGCCAGTCATTGTCATCTGGCGTTTACGGCATCGCTTGTATTTTTGACGCGACACCTACCATTTACGCCATAGAAGTAAACAACGAGATTCGTGGACATTTCCTTGGGGAGATTGCCCCCGGATCAAATTATCTCTCTGGCATGTATCAAAGCGTATCATATGGCGCACTTGGTACGTTTTCTCTTACTGCCACAATTGCAAATGGGTCTGATATCCCTGGCGTTCATCTAAGAAAGGCTTGATGATGTTTAGATATGAATTATACGACAGGAACGGAAATCTGGTTCAGCAAACAGAAAGAGAAGAAACAAAGGAAGAAAAGTTGTTGCTTTGGCAATCCCGTATTGCGGCCACGGATGCCAAGCTGCCTCGCGCCATAGAAGATATTATCGATGCGCTTGATTTAACTACAAAAGCCAAAATCGCAAAGCAGACCATGGATGCGTATCAGGAAAAAAAGACAATCAGACAACAGCAACCACAATAGGGAGACAACATGACTACAAATGTTCCAATGCCCCTGATGACTAACACTTACGTCATCTCGGATTTAACCACGACGTCGCAGCAAGTTACATTGATGGGCGCGGATGTGGATGCTTTGCGGATCATCGTGGATAACAGCCTCGGCACAACGCCCGTATTCGTGTGTTCCGGCGCGTCTTCGCAAACGGCGGTCTACCCTACAAGCGCAAGCGTTCCTTTGCAGGGGAAAGTCATTCCCGCTGGGCAAATGATGGTCTGGGCGAAGGAAGCGGGGCACAAGTACGTGGCCGGAATCCGTGAGTCTGGTACTGCGGATGTGGTTATCACTGTAGGTAGCGGCGTATGATTCGCAGCCGCGCCCGTGGAAGGGGTTTCCTTAGATCAAATTTCACGTTGGCAGCAACGCAAGCGACTTGGGGTGATGCTACGGATATCAGTTGGGGAAACGGCGAACTTTTAACATGGAGCAACTAAATGGCAACATCAATATGGGGTGCAACCGATAGAGGTTCACCAAGCGGCGGCACAAGAGTACCGGTGGACACCAGTTCATCATCTGCGCCCGGATATCACACAATCACACAGATCGCTGATTTTACGAATACAAACATGAAAAAGCGGAGTATAAGCTTTTCGGTAATAAGCCCCACAACCGGGCAGCAAGGCGGTTATGTTCGCGTACAAGTTGCCGGGACAATAACGGGATGGTCGATTATCGCCAACGCAGGTACGGCAACGGTCAAAGTCTGGAAAAGGGCTAGCGGCACAACAGCGCCGACAAGCGGGGATTCCATTAACACAAGCGGTCTGTCTTTATCCACCGGAACCGCAATCATAAGCACCACGACATCGGATTTCACGACGACAACCGTAAATGCAGATGATATGTTTGCGTTTGAGTTAACGGCTGTTTCCGGCGTGACCAGACTTCAATTCCAACTTGATATATCGGTGACAACATGACCCTGACAACCACACCTCGTCTTGCATGGCCGCAGTGGCTTCCAAACGGCTCTATTTCTCAGGTCACGGCCTTAAACGGCGCAACCGAGAAATTTGGTTATATATTTGAAGCCCCGCAAACAGGTACTTTGACGGGTGTTTCGTTCAGAACCATGACTGTGACCACAGGATGCACGGTTGATGTCCGGCTGGAAACGATCGGAACAGACGGCTTTCCATCTGGCTCGCTTGTGAGCGCCAGCACAAACATCACGCAGGTCATTAACGACACGGACGACAACACATGGTTTTCTGTGACATTTACCTCCGGCGCAAGCGTCACAAGGGGAACAAGATACGCGCTTGTGTTTGCGGTGTCTTCCGGCACGCCTTCTGGATTGCAATTGGCCGTTTACGGCACAGGCAACAACGCGCCCTTATTCGGCGGCCCATGGTACGGAACCTATAACGGCTCCGCATGGACGTATGGGTCTGCTTTCTCTGTGATGGCGGGAGTATTGAACTATGGCGGCACATACCCGTACAGCATTGCCTTTGTTCCGGGCGTTACGCAGTCCACCACGACATTCAATAATGGATCAACACCTGATGTCCGAGGCATAAAATTCACGCTGCCAGTGCCTGCAAAGCTTCGGGGGTTTCAGTTTTTCTGGGATGCAGACGGAACTGCGGTGTTCAAGCTTTATGACAGTGATGGTGTAACGGTTTTAGATAGTGTATCCATAAGCGATGCGGATTACCCGCCAACGACAAACGCCCGCGTTTTATCGGCTTCGTTTTCGTCTAGTATAACCTTGACGGCAGGCGCATCATATCGGCTTGGCATTGAACCTGACACAGCGACAAGCGTCGGTATCGGTGAAATCGCTCTCGGCAACTCGGCATGGTATACGGCACTTCCTTTTGAAACCTATGCGACATACACGAGCGCGAAAGACCCCACCGGGACGGGAAGCTGGACGGACAGCACCAGCACCGTTATGCCTGTTTGCATGTTGATCTTTGATGCGTTTGACGATGGCGCAGGCTCCGGCAGCAGCGTCTCTTTCTCGTTCGGATTCTAGAGAATGATTCGTTCCCGTTTCCGGCAAAGAGGTATATCGCGCTGGTCGGGGGCAACCGCCGTTCAATTACTTAACTGGGGTGACGGCGAACAAGTCACATGGGGAGATGGAACTGAGGCGCGCTGGGCGCTGGGCGGCGGCACATTTTCGCAAGCACGGACAGCGGTTCTGGACGGCGACAGTTTATCGTCCTCACAAGTCTGGAGCGTTACATCACTCAACACCGAACGGCGTTCCACAAGCTACTGGCCTCATGCGGCGGCGCAGTTGGGGCAAATGTTCACAACCAGATACGCGCAGGGTTACGGGACAAGCGGCCACAAGATCGCGGATATTCTGACCGGGCAATCTACGGTCACAACTTACATAAATGCAAACAACATCGAAGCGGTGTTTTTGCACATAGGCACGAACGACGTTAAAGACACGGGAAGAACGGTAGCGGCGCTAAAGACTGACTATAGCACCTTGCTCTCGACGTATCTTGGTTGTACTTCATCGCCTTATGTGTTCGTTGGCCTTCCATTGCCTAGGGGGGACTGGGAAGCCGATCTTGAAGCAACACGGGCAACGTATGTGACAAGATTGCACGACATCAGGGCGGCAATAAACGACCTGTGTGACAATGTTCTGGCGACTACAAAGCTTGTCAAATGGGACGCATGGAATGATTTTGTTGACACAGGCGTTACCAACAGCACGACAGGATTGAACTATTTTCCTAAATCTGGATACATGGTAGCCGATGGCGTTCATTTCAGCACGATAGGTTCTCACTATGCCGGAACGCGGTGCGCCAACGCCGTGAAATCAACCGCGCTCTGGGCTGCGCCTGTTTCATTGCTGGAACTGGTTAATCCAACCGGAGCTTTGAACACCAACACGACAATGACCGGAACGGGCGGCAGCCTTGGTACGGGTTGCTCTGGCGTCGTGGCAAGCAATTGCCGTGTCGAACGGGGTTCTGGAACGCCGACAGCCGTATGCTCGAAGGAAACAACAAGCATTCTCGGCGTGTCCATGACGACGCAAAAGATCGTATGCACCGCAGGAACCGCATCCGGCGATGAAATATATTTCTACCTCGAATACCCTGAGCAAACAGGCGCTGGTTATGCCTTTGACGGAACGACAGGTGTTGAACTTGTAGCCCCGATAAAAGTCACAGGGATAACGGGGACGGTCAACGGCGCGTATCTGTATGGGCGCGCAACGGTGACATCTAGCTACACCAATAAAGATATGGCCGTTGTTTCTAGTAATGCTTTGGAAGCCGGACAAAGCTATGAATGGCTGTTGCGGACTGAACCGCTGTTAGTGCCGTCGGGGAATCCAACACGGCAGCAACATATTATCAGAATACAGATGGATGGGACAGTTGCAGGCACTGGATGCACTGTGAATATCGGCCCATGTTTCTATAGACGATCTACGCCGTAAAGGGGGGGGTAAATGCCAAACGAAGACATAGAACTTGGTAAAGCGCTTGGTTCACTGTCAGCCAGTGTCAATTCGATAAAGGAAATCATGACGGCCCAGCATTCGGCGTTTGGCGCGAAGCTGGACACGATATTAGCCCGCAGTGATGTGATTGACCGCAAGGCCGAAAAGGCTCTGGAAGCGGCGAATGACGCGAATGATGGTCTTGCACAGCTTCGGGTCGATGTTCACGAAATCAAGGAATCTAAAAAAAAAATCATATGGACTGTAGGTGGTATTGGGATCGGCTCTGCAATCGTAGGTAACAAGGTGTTCAATGTCATATTGGGAATGTTCCAGTGAGCTATTATTTCAGCCAGACATCAAGAAAGCGGATGGCGGGCGTTCATCCGAAGCTGATACAGGTGGCGGAAACGGCCATTGGATACGGTCTATTGGATTTTACGGTCTTACCGGACGGCGGGGTGCGGAACCTGAAGACGCAAAAGGAACTGGTGGCCAAGGGTGTATCAAAGACGCTTAAAAGTAAACACCTGATACAAAACGACGGCTACGGCCATGCGCTTGACCTCGCGCCCTTCCCGGTGGATTGGAAGGATATTGATCGTTTCGTGTTTCTATCGAAGCTGATGAAACAGGCTGCCAAGGAACATGGGGTGCGGATACAGTGGGGTGGCGACTGGAAATGGAAAGATTATCCGCATTATGAGTTGATAACTTAACCAAGGGAGAGAAGACATGATTGAGAAGATATTAGAATATTTCCGCCACACAAGCACTTGGAAGGGTCTGTTTGGTCTTTTGACTGCGGTCGGCGTATCTGTCGCGCCTGAATATCAGGAAGCTGTTATCACGGTCGGCCTTTCCCTGATTGGCCTGATTCAGGTGTTTATCGACGATAACGGTGTAACCAAGTCAATCACAAAGGATAGCAAATAATGTTTGCCATTCCTTTGTTTGCGGCAGCTTGGATTCTGCTGATCGGCCCCGGCATCAATGAACACGGCATCAAGGCCATTCAGGACAAGGGCTATACGGCCGCCATTGTACAGGCATTGAAAGAGGGGAAACCCTTGGCAGGCGCAAACTATGGTAATCCTTAGATATATCTGGTCGTTTCTATCCGGCATCGTGGCCTCTGTCATTGCGTACGGCAGCGGCTATCTTGCCGGGTGGCGGCGCAAACAGGTGGCCGATTTGAAAGAGGAGATCAAAGCCCATGAGACACGGCAAAAAGTTGAGGATGATATTCGCTCTCTGCCTTTTGATGAACGCCGGATGCGCCTCGGCAACAAGTGGGCGATGCGGGGGATGGAAGGCAATATACCCGACTCCGAATGATGTGAAGATCATATCCGGGCAACTTGTCGATCAGATACTGGCGCATAATGAGTTTGGCGAAAAGGCCGGATGCTGGTAGTATCGAGATTGACAATGGACTAGGGAGAGTATATTTCATTTTGGAAGATTCATGGTAAATACCTGATAGCCCTTCTGAGTTAATAACTCGGAGGGGCTTTTTTTCATGATTGATGACTGGAACATACCAAACTGGGTATTACAAAGCCGGAGATTCAAAGGCAAGCTCCGCGAGAACGGCCTTTGGCAAAGCAACGTGCTGCCGGGGGATTCGGTCTTGATCGTGACCGACGGTTTGCAAGAGGCGTTGGCGCATTACGCGATTTTCGAGCCTGTGGGGGCTTGCTACGCTTCCGGGGGTCTTCGCCTGGCGCATCTGCTTTCGACGTGGCAGGGGGCCGTTTACGCGGCAGTACGGGCCAATCGTGAGGGGCAGCGGCTTGCGGAGTGGGTTCAGGCGCAGCGGCGTGAGCCGATCACGGTGGTGAAACCGGGTTCTCACGAATCTTGGTCAGAGTGGATTCAGTCCCGGCGCGGGTTTCCATGGGAGATTTCCACAGCCGTGCCTACTAACGGTTAACTACAGGAAACAACCTATAAGGCTTGTGTACCAAACTGCCCGTGTTTGCCGAACCAATCTGCCCGTGTCCGCGTACCAAACTGCCCGTGTCCGTCCACAGGGGGTTGCGGGGTGTTAATCCTGCCCGATGCGGGGCGTACCAAACTGCCCGTGAATCTTGCGGTGGATCGGCGGCGGGGAATTGCGGATGATCAATCCTGCCGGGTTGTGGTCGAATCTGGCGTCCGGGTAGACGGGATGGACGATCTCCGTCAAGGTGTGCAGGAAGACCTGGCGGAACTTGCGTATAGAGCCGTAACCGTGGCCGAACTGCCCATGAAGGGATGACCACGGCACGATACCGGTTCCCTTGACCCTGCAAAGGCGCTGCGCCAGCCAAGCATAGATATCAAGCGCCATGGCCGAATGCGCCAGCGCCCCGATAGCGCGTTGATCCAGCGGCACGGCATGATGAATCAGGGTGTTGAAATAATCATCCGACAGCTCGATGGAAGACGTCCACAAAACGCGTTGCTTGGCGTTCTTGGAAAACCACAGATCGAACTTTTTGGCAATCTTGATCTGTGAATTGAGCGATTGCACGGCTTCGGCGGTTTCCTCTCCCACCATGGCGAA
This sequence comes from Ottelia alismoides, assembly GCA_037367405.1. NCBI lineage: Eukaryota > Viridiplantae > Streptophyta > Magnoliopsida > Alismatales > Hydrocharitaceae > Ottelia > Ottelia alismoides. The sequence continues at coordinate 19,833 of JAZKJV010010599.1, read as the reverse complement.
ACGTATTGTCGCGGCGGCCAGCGCGGCCATTTGCGTTTTGAATGTAGACACCTCCCGCCCGTTCGGTTCCCTGCCCTGTAAGGACTTGATAAACCCGGTCATAGAGTTACCCACGTCGATAACCGGATGCTGGTTTTTGATCGCTTCCGAATTGATGTAAATGAGAATCAGTCTTGCTCTGGGGCCAAAGGGCAAAGACATATCCTTCCAGCCGCGTTTGGGTTCGTACACGCGGCCAGCTTCCACTTCCAGCATGATCCGGCCATTTTGGGCCTCCCAGCGCCTTTCGGTGGTGGCGCGGTAGGGTAATCCCGTCTGGCATAAAACCGTGTGCTGGTAGCTTATATCCTCCGGGGGTATGGTTTTGATGTCATCCCCGGCGTCTATGATCCTGCCCTTTACGGTGGAAGGGATATGCGCCATGAGCGCCTTGATGTCATCGCGATTGATCATAGCTTTTCCATGATGGCTTCCAGAATCCACGCATGGCGCGACGGTGGGACAAGTTTCTCTTTGCGCTTGGCGTCGATGCGTTTGACCAGTTCACTTCCAAGGCGCAATTGCACGAGCATCAGTTTTTCATCATCTTCCGACTTCTGGGGCTGTCCCCCGCGCTCGATGATTTGTTCAATCCGGCGTTCCTCAACTGGCTTGGGCCTGAGCATAGCAATCCTTCATGCACTCCTGATACAGCATTTGAATCTGGGCGGCTGCGGTCGCGTTTTTACCGTACTCCACGATGGACAAACCCTGACTGGACGCATGGGCGAACGCCTTGAAATTACCGATGCGGTTGTCAAGATAGGCCAATGCCGGCGATTCCGCCAAGATCGCCGCGGCCTCGGAGTTCTCGCTTCCCTGCCCCATGGGGTCGGCCCGGTTGATGAACGCCCATGCCTGAAGCGAAGGGTTCACGGTTCGAACTTCCTCAACGATGGTGTTCATCGTTCCCAGCGTCCAGATATCGAAGGATCGCGGCGTGAACGGCACAAGCAGAACGTCTGATACCGTCAACGCGGCGCGCATGGAAGTCGTGTCGCGGCCTCCGGTGTCGATAATGACGTGGTCGTATTTGTCCTTCATGGCCAGAATCTCGGTTCGCACGTTCTTGCCTGAAAGACGGGTGCAAGTGTACTGCGGCAGGCTTGGATGGTCTTGCTTCCGGGCGGCGGTAAAGTCGGCGGCGGTCTGCTGGTCGTCGGCGTCCACTAGCAGAACGTCGTATTCACAGGCGGCAAGGCAGGCAAGGTTCGTGGCAATGGTGGATTTCCCCACGCCGCCCTTGGTGGCCCCGCAACAGATTATCATAACGTTGCTTTCACCTCAGAGTGATTGTAGCATATGGTAAAATCTGCCGCATGATGACCGTGCCAAGGTTGTTGCTGCTGCTGACCATGATCCCGATCGCATGGGTTTACGGCGACAAGATCGTCAAGTGGGTATGGTCTGCCGTGTCGTTTACAGGCAGCGCCGCCGGGTCGATGATTGCCAAGACGTTCTTTGACGGTGTGGCGACGGTTCCGTCCAGTGGCGGCGAGCTGGTGGTGAAAATCATCATGTTCGTGCTGGCCATGATCCTGATGTGGTTAACGCTGACGATGATGGGCATGACGCTGGGTTTCCTGTCCCCGGTGTCGCAGATGTTCTCGGCGACAAGGGCCGTTCGCCGGATGCAGTGGTTAATCTCGGAAGTGTTGATCGTGGTGGTGTTCTTTGTCGCCTTCGCTGCGGCTGATTCCATGCGTGATGTCCATGCGCCGCCGATGGTTGTTGACGAAAGGCCTGCCGCCGACAAGACGAACAAGACACCAGAGCCGGAGCCGGAGGCGAAACCAACAGAGAAAGCATCGCCCCCACCGTCAAAACTCACTTCGCCGCCCGCTGTTGACACAAGGGAAGCGGAGATTCAAAGGCAACTCCAACAACAACAGCAAATCGAACAAGAGCGGCAACAGGCCGAATCTGCAAGGCGGCAAACGGAGTGCGTCACGGCCATGAGGGAACTCGAAAGAGAAAAAGACAGCATCATGGCTGCAATCAAGGCAAAGAAGGATATAGACATCGCCAACACAAGGGCGCGGGGGTATGACGCCACAACGCTTTACAACGCTATAAGAGCTATCGAGATAAAATACGGCGAACAAGAAAGACGGGCGTTGCGGGTGTACGAAGTCAATCTGGAGAGTGAGCCAAAGTGCAAGGGGGTTTTTAATAACAAATGACCCTGCAACGATTCCTGAACGCCGTATATGCGGACTGGCATGTATTGCTGGCGGTTTCTATCGTATGCGCGGCGGTGTTCAATCTGCCCTTCAAGCTGATTATCGGCGGCGCGTATTCAAAGTTCATCGACTTCATACACCGTGGCCGCTTCGGCCTTGGTGGCTCGGCGCGTTTTGTCTCGCTGATTGAGGAATGGATATTCCACGATCCGCCGAAGCAAACGCTATTCATGGGTAGATCGCTTTATAACCCCTTCCTGTACGTCACCATGAAAGACGACAGGCATATGTTTACGATTGCCGGATCGCGTACGGGGAAGGGCGCGACCTGTATAATACCGAATTTACTGGAATGGGAAGGCTCCGTTCTTGTCATTGACCCCAAGGGCACGAATGCGCTTGTGACGGCATCGTACAGGAAGCAAATGGGCCAAACGGTGCATATCGTTGACCCGTTCGGCATCGTCACAGATGACGGCGCAAGATTAAACCCGCTGGAACACCTTGACCCGGACAGCAAGACGATTCGTGAGGATATCGCGGTCATCGCCGAAGCCTTGGCCGTGCCGGAAAAACACGCCAAAGACCCGCACTGGGATGACGGGGCCAGATCGGCCATTGCTGGGTTCATCGGCCACGCCTTGACGACGGAGACAAAGCCCACGCTGGCCGCCATTCGCAAGTACCTGACCCTTGGCACGAAGGAACAAGCGGAACTCTACGTCGCCATGCGGCACAATCCGGGCGCTGGCGGCTCTGCAAGGGATGCAGCGGCCAGAATCATCCGGGGCGTGCAGACTGATGAAATCAAGAACATCCTGTCCAACGTAGATAAGCATACAGAATGGCTTGGTTATGAGTCGATGAAACACACGCTGCAATCATCGACGTTCAGGTTTAGCGAACTGAAGGAAAAACCAACAACGGTCTATCTTGTGATACCGCCGGAATATCTGGAGGTGCATAAACGGTTTCTGCGGATGTTCGTAAACCTTGCCATAAACGAGATGCCAAAGGGCGGCAGGTCGAAAATCCCGGTGTTGATGATCTTGGATGAATTTCAGCAACTGGGGAAGATGGAACAAGTGCAACGGGCGTTCCGTCTTCTGGGCGGGTATAATTTCGTGGTATGGCCGTTCGCGCAAGACTGGGGCGGCATCAAGGAAATGTATGATGATTCATCCAGCGCCTTTGTTACCAACTCGCGGGGGATACAAACCTTCGGCGTTAGCGATGAAAAATCTCTGGAATTGATCGTCAAGCAGATTGGACAGCGGTCATTGCAATACGTCCGCGCCGTGGAAAACCCGATCCGTCAAACGCCATTGCGTACGGCAGACGAAGCGGCAATCGAAGTGTCAAGGGATTCGGGTATGCAGTACATTTTGAGGGCAGGGAAGTCCCCCATGCTGATAGAACGCGTGCCGTACTACAAAGACAGGCGCTTTGCCGGGAAGTGGACACCTGACCCCGATTACGCGTGATAGCATGATTTTGTGGAAGCTGGTGAGAGCTTCGCCGCGGCCGCTGGTGGCAATCAATCGCCGCCTGATGCGCCGCCGCCTGCGCCGCCACCGGATGCAACGCCGCCGCCGCCGCCAAGCGAACCGCCGCCGAATCTAAGGGCAGAATTCACGCAAGCCGCGTTCCCTGATGAGATGGCCATGAGCCTCGAAGACCATATCCGGGAACTCGAGGATTCAAGGCCTGCGCTCGAGCCGCATCTGCGCTATGAGATGGGCGGCAGTATCGAACAAGAACTGTCCGCGCAAAGCTTCAAGGACGTGAACGCGGAACGGGACATGAAATTCAAGAGCTGCGGGAGATGCTGGAACGCCGTGAGCAAGCCTTGGGCAATCAGCGGTGATAGCCGCGGTCTTGCTCCATTTCCTTCAGCAGCGCCTCAACCTCGTCGTTGGTGGTTTCCTCGCCGCGCTCGATCTTAGCCTCGATCTCCTTGGCGATGTGCTGTTGCTGTTGTTCCTGCTGTTGTTGATCGGTGGCGGTGTTCTCCTGCTTGGCCTCGCGCTCGAAGGTTTGATCCAGTTTTTCGTCTTCCATGGCTGCCTTGAATCTTCTCATATCCTCCAGCCGCTGCGCCTCGAACGCCTTGGCCGCTGCACGGCGCTGCTCTTGGATACGGTCGTATTCCTTCGCCAGCTGCTCCAGCTCGGCCTTTTCCTTTGCCGTGCGCCCGGTGATGCCCTTGATGAACCGCGAGAATATCCCGGCGTTGTCAATCGAACGGTTAAGCACCACAAGCTTGTTTCTGATTTGCGCCTCCCGCTGGTTATGGTTGGCGTCAAGCTGGGCCAGATGCTCACGGCGCTTTTGCATCTGCCGCTCGTAAAACGGTTCCCATGCCTCGTGATGGAATCGCTTGTGCCGTTCGTTGATCTGTTTGTACAAACCCCCGCGCTCGGCGTTTGCGCTCATTCACGGCCCTGTTATGATCGCCGACACGCGTACGTTTTCCCTGCCTCTCATACTGGGTGGCGATTTGCCCCATGTGCTGCGTGGGTTCTTTATCAAGGCCTCGCTTGTCGAAAGACAGATGCTCGACATACACTTGCAGGTTTTCCCTTGCGGAGATGTCGTTCATGATGTCGGCGATTTCTGCCCGCATCTCGGTAATCGCTGGCCTACCGGTTCGGGGTTGATCCAGCGTGCGGTCTTTGGTTTTGGCAAGTTCCCGGTTGTCGTCAAACTTGCGCCCGGCGAATACAATGTGCAGATGGTAGTTCCGTTTCATCCCCCTGTTTGCCGGGCCTGTGTAGACCCATATCCGTCGCCACGCCGTACTTGGAGACGATATACTCGGCTATCCTGTATGACGCCAGCCGCCGTTGTTTCTCTGAGAATTCGTAAGGCATCGCCACAACGAGCGTCCGCGCTGGCTGCGCCCGTGGGTGTTTTTCCTTCTTCTCAACCGCGTTCCAGAGCTTCGGCCTTTCGTACGCCCACTCCGGCGCATTGTCGGGAAGCAACGTGGCCTCATGCTCGATCTCGTTCTGCCGCGTGCGCTCGGTATAATTGTGTGTCATGCCTGTACGTTCGTCATGGATCAACGTCCCAGACATGTATGCGGCTGCCTTGGTAGATGAATGACCGTCCCGCCGCTGGATCGGTTTTACCGCGCATGAAGCTCCACGATCCTCATTTTTCACTGCGAAGTGTAGCACATTGAAGGGGTCGCAGGGGACACCCCCGCGCACGCAAGTCAACGACTTGCATAAGTGCGCACTCCAACAAAGGAGTGAAGCCCCACCACAAGGAATACCGAACCCAACCAACCCAAACCGAAAGACTGAACCAATGACCACAAACAGGATCGACAAGCTCAAACAGAAGAAAGACAAGATCAACCAGCAACTGAAGGAACTGGAAGCGAAACAAGCCGTACAGGAACGAAAGAACGACACCCGGCGAAAAGTGATAGCAGGGGCGCTGGCGCTGGAACACGCCCAGATGCACCCGGAAAGCGACTTCGCCAAGGACGCTCTACTGGCTACTGGACGAATACACGAAGCCCTATGACCGAAAGCTGTTCGGCCTAGGGCGCAAGCTCAAGAGCGAGTTCACGGGATAGCTTTGGCTGCTTGCTATGCAGATATTCCGCAGCTTTGGCCGCATGGCTGGTAGCATTGAAAATGGCGCGTTTGTCATTTTTTAGCACATGCAGCCAGTTTCCAATATAGGCCGCGTTCTCATCCGGCGGCTCGGGAATAAACCAAGGTCGGCGCAAACATAGGCGCTGGATAGTTCCGCGACAAGTTCCTCCATGGCGTAACCTTCGTCACCCCATTTCTTGCGCCCGAAATCGCGGTTCAACCTGTCCGGGTGTTTTGTCCAGTGCGACAACTCATGCATGGTGGTGGGAATAGTAAAAGCCAAGGTCGCGGAACTGCTCAATGGCCGGAAGCTGTATCAGATCGGCCTCCTGTGAATAATAGGCATGGTTTCCGCCATGGCGTATGAGCGCGCCGGTGTTCGCGATAAAGGTGTCGGCCAAGGTGTTGCGCTCGGTCGGTTTCGTAGGCGGCGGCGTTCTGAGATTGTATTGCTCTGGCAGGCCGTCGATCTGCTGAACATTGAAGACGGTATAACCTTTGAGGAAGGGTATGGTTAATTCGAGGTCTTCCCCTTTATCGTCTTTCGTGTGCTTCGTGAATCTGTCGGCGTAAACGACAAGTGAACCATGTTGACCCTTGCGGACACGGCCACCAAGTTCATTGGCCTGCCGGAAAGACATCCATATGGGGTTTTGAAAACCCTTGTCCATGGCCTCAGACCACAGAAGAATGACATTGATGCCGTTATAGGGGATGCCGTTATGGCGCAGGGGCCGGCTGATGCCGTTGGCTCCAACCGATTCCCAAGGTTTGACCCATGGCCGTATGCCTTGCTCAAGCGCGGCGACGATCTTGGCCGTCACGCGCTCGTGCAAGTCCTGCCTAACGTTATCAAAATCTCTTTTCAACGTCATTCCAAGGTGATGCTAAGTCCTGTCTCACGTCATGTCAATGTTAGCATAAGGTTGCAAGGGGAAGGCTTCACAAAGCCCGTTGTCCAGACGGGGGGAAAACCTTGCTTAGGCGTTTATCCGGGTTGTGGTGTTCGCTGGCCGACAACTGGTGCGGAGCTCCAGCCGCCCTTGCACGCTGATACTAAACGACTTGGGGCAGGGAAGTCAATCGCGGTGTTCGCTGGCTATGGTTTGGCACAGTTGCGCCTTACGTTACCCTGACGTTGCTATACCGTGCGCATGACGTTGCCTAGGTCTTGCGCTAACGTTGTTTCGACGTGTTGCGAAAGGTGTGTTTTTGCCTTAGACTGGCTATCACCTTTGTTTTCAACACGGCAGGGAGTTGCAAAAGGCCATGGCAAAAATACTAGACGGAACTCAGAAGATCGGCTACGCCCGCGTGTCAACCGATGACCAGAACATCACGATGCAGATCGACGCTCTGGAACGCGAGGGCTGCGACGTGATTTACAAGGACGATGGCGTGAGCGGGGTCAAGTATCGGGCGGGCCTTGCAAGGGCGCTCAAGGCGCTCAGGCCGGGGGACACGCTGGTGTTCTGGAAGCTGGACAGGCTTGGCCGGGGCGCTCTCGATCTTCTGACTATGCTTGAGGATTTCCAAAGGCGCGGCATCAACCTGAAGTCGCTTACGGAACCGATCGATACCAGCAACGCCATGGGGAAGGCCTTCTACGGGGTCGCGGCGGTCTTTGCTGAGCTGTTCCGTTCCCTGAACAAGGAAAACCAGCGGGCGGGCATTGAAGCGGCCAAGCGGCGCGGTAAACATCTGGGAAGACCGCGCAAGCTGAACGACGCACAGATTGCCCTTGCTTTGGAGTTGATGGGCCGTGGCGAGCAAAACGTCAACAGCATGGCAGAAGTGTTCGCGGTTGATCGCGGAACGCTGTACAGGGCTATCAGACGTCAAAAAACAGCCAGCGTATCCAATGGCTGATCGTGTCTTCAAATGACCGTGGTAACTCGGGTATGTTATCATTTGCAGGCAGGCGATCAAACAGGCTCATGTATCGCTCATAGAACCCCGGAGGTGAGTTATCGTTCATTTATCGTCCCCCCCTTGCTTGCACCCCGCGATTGTGGCGGCGTGTCAATAACGCTTCAGTAGGAATCTCATAGTGGTCGAGCGCAATAGCCAAATCCCGCACAGCCGCCCGTAGTTCCTCCTGTTCCTTCTCCAGCGCGTCGAGGTGGGCGAGGGCGGCGCGGATGGTGCTTATAGCTTGCCTAAATCTTCCATTTCCCATTGGGTCGTAGCCAATAAGTTTCCAGTATTCTTCAAACACATCCAAAGCATCCAAAGCCTTCTGTGTGTCGGTCATGGGGTTTCCAGTCTTTTTAATGCGCTCAGGGGGTGCGAACCATCATCCAATGATGCCCTGATAAACAATTTATGTTCTTTTACCGATCTTCCTGCCCTTATTGAATTACACCACATGTGTGCTTTTACGATGTTATCTCTGGTGTATAACCCACCTTCGGCAACACGAACCAAATGTTCGTCTGTTTCCTTCATATAACGAAGAAGTTTTCTTGATTTGAACGAGCCTTTTGTAATTCCAAGCATTCTTCTGATTTGGTTTCCGTCATCGTTCGCATTTTTCATTGGCAGACCACAATAATAACAAACATTTCTTTTTATCATCCACGCCCCCTCAGCTTTTGGAGTTCGATGAGGGCTTCTCTGGCCTCGTTATGGACGTGCCCCGGTTCACGCGGTATGCCCGGATCATAGTATTTAATCATTTTTTCCAGCGCCGCTATCGCTTTATCTATTGGGGTCATGGGGTGTCTCCGATGTAAGTCCATTGATAACCATGTTTCCCGGCGTTCCAGTTGCGTATAGCTGACGGTCTATTATGGCCGGTCGCACCGTTTGAAGTGACGGTTTTACACCCAGAAATGTTGGTACATTCAACGCGAAAATCATTGAAATACTTAAAAGCATCGGCTGGCATCTTACAGTCAGGGCATGGCTTTATTTTACTCTTTCCCATCACACCCCTCCTATCTTCGCAATGCGGTTGGCGGCGAGGGCTTCCGAACGATAGAAACCTTGAAATAATACCCCTCGACGTTGGGATCAAAAAAGCGTTCAATCTCCATGTTGTGAGTTCCTTCAACTGGCACAGTTGCTGTGGACGTATCGCTGGTGTATTCACTGTGGTCGAATGTGATACCAAACCGGCCGTGCATTTGAGCGCGAAGCGATGACCTCAATATTTCAGTAAAGCTGGCTTCGACTGCGGGCCATCCGCTATCTTCCTCGCCTCCACCTGCTCCTGTATTATCGGCTCTAGCTTTGATAGGCGCGTGAGGGTGTCTGCTAAGACTTCTGCCTGATGCCATGCAATAGTAAACGGCGCGAATTGGTTTGGTTCTGATGGCCTCTGCTTTTCCATTTCTGCTTGCACAAACTCCAACGCCTTATTTGCTTCACTCTGTGTCATTGTTCATCTCCTTCTTGCTTGCCCTCGGGCGGTTGGTTGTTTAACAAGGCAAATAAATAGCCTGTCGCAAAATAAAATTGCGATTGGTCGTCAAGGCCAGAAAGCCAATACTTCGCGGCTTTTCTTGCCATTTGCTGCGCTTCTTTTTACTCATCCCCCGTCTCCCTCTTGCTTGCACCCCGCGATTGTGGCGGCAGGCTGGTTTGCCTGATACGCGCTAACAGCATCGTACAATTCAGCCACGCCAGCCTTCACAGCGTCTTGCCGCGACAGCATTGGGTGAACGTAACGTATCAGCATTGACAACGCCTATTGCTGCATTGATAACCCGCATATTGATCCCCTGCTCCTTCTCCAGCGCTTCAAGGTAGGCGAGGTTTGCGTAGACAAGATCAAAATCTTTCATTAAATCTATAGCGTGGGCCATTCCGTAATTGGGAAACCTGCTCTGTAATTTTTCTCAACGCTGTTACAGCCTCTCTAATCGCGGTAATTCTATCGGTCGTCATAGGGTTTCCTTTCTTAACTTTTGCACGTCAACAGTACGACCAGCAAGACCATCAATCTTATCTTTGGGCCAGTAAATATCGGTCTCGCGTACGGCTATTGCGGCCTTCTCTGCTTCGTCAAAAACATGGGCATCGCGCAAATCTGTGACATAGCCAGACCTGCCCTTGCCCCACCAAACCATACAGTTTCCGACAAAACTTCGACTGTCTTGAAGATAATACTGTCCCATCACTCCCCCCTCCCCGCTTCGGCGCGGGTGATTGCTGCGTTAACCGGGTCGTCCTTGCCGCCTAGCATTCCCGCGCCCTTTAATCGGTTTTGAGCATCCTTCAACGCCTCCAGCAACTCCGCATCCACCGCCTTTGCCTCAAGCGCGGCGCGGATTGTATCTCTCCATCCGATTATAGTATCTCGTGTAAGGGCGCAATCGTGCTTGCTGTCCGCAAAATCGACCATTCTGCGTAGCGCATCCAAAGCATTCTGTGCTACGGCTATATCTACAAGATCAGATTTCATCCCCGCCCCCTCAGCTTTTGAGTTCGGTGAGGGCTTCTTTGTAAATCCGCAAATCATCTTCGATAGAGTATTCAGGCGAACACTCTTTGATTGTTTCAAGGCGTTTAATGGCAGACTTCAAAGCCTCCACCGCCCTCTCAACCGCGGGTGGTCGGCGCGGAGGTAGAGGGTTCCCTTTCCATCCTCACGCGGCTTGCTCCAATACGTGCCGCCACTGGCTTCACCGTATTGTTTTGCCCAAATCTCATCCGGCATCGTCTTATCGGGTCATGGCGTCTCCATCCTTTCTTTCGTCTGCGCGTTAATCAAATCAGCGTCCGGTGTACAGGCATGAACTGCGGCTATCAGCAGCATAAGCGCGGACACCACGATCCATCCGGTTATAACAATGTCACTCTTGGTCATGTGCTTGACTCCTCCAAAGGGGCCACAACCACAAAGCGGCTTTGATCCGTGCTTGGCATACCAAGGTTGTCAAATACGCTCGGCGCGGATTCAATAGGAACCTCTAGTATGATCTGCAACGTGCGGCGGGATACCACGGTTTTGAAATTAACGTACTCGGCCTGTATGTGTTTCATTTCTCACCTCCCAGCGCATCTTGTAATATAGATCGGCCAATGTCAGAAAACTGTAGTCTGTCTGCAATAGTGTGGCCTTTGATTTCAATACCAAGCAGTGTATTTAACACCTCCCGCAGCCGCTTAACCTCGGCTATCAGTTCGGGGATGACGGTGCGGCTGGCAGTAAACAATCTTCCAACGTTGCCGTTTTGCCTTCTGCTAACGGCTCGCCTTCGCGGTATCTTGATTGTTCCCAAATTTGAAACAATCTTGCATCTTCTGGCATATTGCACGTTAGTTCTATTGCCAATGGCCCATTCGTAGCATCCTCCGCCAGTTCCTCAATCTCTTTCAGTCGTTCGGGGTTATCATTTTCTCAACTCCTCCATGGTGTTGATCTGCGCGGCCATAAGCTTTTGCAGCGTCACAGCGACACCGTGATAATGTCCACCAACTGCCCCGATAGCTATGCAAGCCAGCATCAGGGCAATGTTGATTGTGTTCTTGACGTAGATCATACGGCCTCCACAAGCATTTCAGGTGTTCATGACGAAGGAAGCGCCGCGCCGTCAAGGTATCTTTCGGGTGCTGCTCTTGCAACAGGTCAATACACTTGTCGATGGTTATGAGCGCTACGCAGCGAATCAGGTATTTGAGATATAAATCATTCATGGTAGTATTCTCCTTTGTTGTTGATTTATGATACACGACTCAGAAAACGCAGCAACAAGAACATATTCCTAGAATGGTATGTCGTCGTCGTCGATAGTTTCCTCGGGCTGTTTCGCCGCAGGCTTGCTGTCCGCAGGCTTCCCATCGAGAAACACAATCTCACCACGATAGGCCCGCAGAACGATTTCTGTGCTGTACTGTGTGGAGCCGTCCTTTTCCCATGACCTGGTTTCGATCTGCCCTTCGATATAGACCTTCGATCCCTTTTTGAGATAGCTTTCGGCCAGCTTGACAAGGTTCTGGTTCCAGATCACCACGCGATGCCATTCGGTCTTTTCCTTGCGCTCGCCGTTCTTGTCCTTCCACGATTCCGATGTTGCAACCGATAAGTTCACAACCTTGTCGCCGGACTGCATTGCGCGAATCTCCGGGTCTTTGCCAAGGTTTCCAACCAAGATAACTTTGTTTACTGTTCCGCTCATTTTCTACCCTTTCTTTGAAGAATGATTGCCAGTAGTCCAAATCCTTATAGTCCTGTGTAAGCGCCCTTGACCCAAGTGTGATGCCACGGGCGGCGGCGGCTACAATGATTTCTTCTGCCGTCTTGCGCCCAACTTTGGGAAGACCCTTGATCGATGCTTCATTCAGAAACACCAGGTCGGATACATACATGACGCCCAGAGTGTTCAGCGCATCAAACGCTTTTGTGCTAAGCGGCAAAGCGTCTATACGTTCGTCCGTAAAGTTGACGTTGATCTGTAGCGGATCGACAGGCGCTTCCTTAATCGTCTTGCCCAGCAATACCGACAATGACCTGAGCGCATCCATAAGCGCAGGCTCTGCGGTGATTGGATGTTGTGTTTGACTTCCATGTCATAGTTTTCCTTTCAGTGGTTGATACAAAGGGCAAGCGCCGCCGTTGATGCCGCGACAATACATATAAGGCTCTGTCACCCTGCCCTTTTCGGCGACAAACTCCAAATCCACCTAGATTGGGGAATTTTATACATTGCCAATATTCAATGGCACTTTCCGGTTCGCAACGTGGTCGCAATCCTCGCAGTAGGTGTAATCGGTCATTGTTTCCCTATCGCGTTGGTTTGCGCCTCGATCCATCCACGCACTATTATTTGTTGCTCTTCGGTCATGCGCCGCCACCCGGCACGCGCCTTGGTTTTGGCTTTTTCAAGCTGTTCATCGTTGACGGCCTTGAGATTTCATCGCGTATCCAGTTCATTTCCTTTTCAGTGAATGGCAGCGGCGGTTTAGGATTGGCTGACGATGGCTGTGGCTCTTGCTCCGGCTTTGCCTCCTCCGTGTTTTCTTTGTATTTTTCTTTCAGGCCGTTGACGTATTTGTTATCGTCATACATGCCTAGATGAAGGTCGGCAGCCATGCCAATCTGCTTCATTGCATTGGTGAGCGCGTCCGTTGTTGCTTTCTTGCAAGCTTCGTCGTCGATCTTCAAGCCGTACTTTGTCTCCACAACAACCGTGTCGCCGCCAACACCCCACAATTCGCATACCTTGTCGTCATCGATGTACCAGACGCAAATTGTGCAATAGACAAGCGTCTGATTATTTGGCCCTGCCTGAAATGTAAAACTCCGGCTTCCCGGTGCCCCATCCTTTGCCGCATGGCCCGAAGCGCTCTGTCATCTTCCTGATAGCATACGTTGCGTTTTGTGCAGTGCCTTTGAAACCACCTGCCCGGCTAAAGCTTTTAGTATATTTTGGGTCTGTCTCACATAAAGCGTTCCAGACTTTCAGGTTCTTGTTCTCCTCAGTCATGCTTGCACCTTTGCGTAAGATTGAACAACACTATTCAACTGCGCCAGTTCATCAAACGTGAAATGAAAGTTCTTCTCACGCGTGCCGATAGATACGCCGTTGCTGTCTACGTCGATATCTATCCGGCCTTCGGTCATAGATTTGATGGTCGCGCCGATTGTGTGAATGTTCATTGTTGTCCTCCTTCGTATCTGCAATGTTCACATCTGCATTGGTCAGTCAGCGTCTCTTCGCCATCTTCGTAGATTACCGAATAGGCTTCTGAATCATAATCCGTGTCCACAAATGATCCGCATTTAATGCAAGCATCCATGCTCATGATTACCCCCCCTTACAGAACTGATTGACGATATACGGCGCGCTCGTAATCCTGATAGGAAACGTAATCGCTTTCGTCGCTCTCGATAGCTTTGCCGTTCGTGTAGGCCAGATCGGACAATCTCTCCGCTTCGTCCCGGCACTCTTCAAGATCGGTGACGATGTGCGTCATGGCTTCGGAGTCCAGAGCAATCGCATCAATGATCTTGTTCAACTTGCACTGGATGTCATAGCACTGGTCGGCCAAGGAAAAAGCATGTTCTGCACTGTCCGGCTCTTTGATTGACTTTTCCAAATCCCTCAGGTAGCAGTAATAGTGATTCATGGTGTTTGTCTCCTTTTTTGTTATCTAATACAATCACTGTACACCGATAAAACACACATTGCACTAAGACGATATTCCTATTTACTTGTGCCCCAAAATGGGGCGCGGATAGCAACTTGACTTTATTTTTTCACACGGATAGCATTACTTTAAGTCGTTTTCTGCGTTCAATCATTCGGCCTAGCGAACAGGGATTGGACGCGTGATTGAACACACGAAACGATGATTGACCTCACACAAGCATTCAGCGGCAAGATTCGGCGCACGGTCAAAGAAGACGCCATGCATATCGCCGTTGTCCGCGTTCTCGAAAACTGGAGATGGCCGGCGAACTCACGTTCAACCATTCCCCGAACGAAGGGAAGCGGACGAAAAACCATCTATTCAAGCTGCTTCGGATGGGAATGAAGCCCGGTCATCCCGATCTTGATATATGGACGCGGCACGGTGAATACATGGCTATCGAACTCAAGACGCTGAATGGTTCAACAACCGCGAAACAGAATGAGCGCCACAAGCAACTCATCAAGCTCGGCTTCCCGGTTCATGTGCTTTATTGCTCATCAACGACAGCCGCGCAAAAGCAGGTGATGAACATCCTGCGCCATGCGGGGGTAAACACATGATGGAATGGACACCACGCCGCAACAACCAATTTGACCGCAGGGAGGCTACGTGCGTTGTCACGGCGCGAAGGATGCCTGTGAGCCACCCAACGATGATTGGCCTATGGGATGGCCGTACAAACGAGCTGGGTAAACCTGTGTTGGTTCTTGTGCCTGAATTGAACGCCGAAAAGGTCGGCTTCGACAAGTGGCGTTTACCTTTGAAAATTGCCAGAGAGAAGGGTTTCGCGATTGAAGCGGCGCATAACCCTTGACCGTGTGATTGAGATTGTCGCCCGCGAGGAAGGTCTATTGCCAGGTCACATCAAGAACGCCAGCCGGACGGTGAAACTTGTGAAAGCGCGGATGCGGTGTTATGTGCTGGGGGACATGCTGGGCTACAGCGTAAAGGAAATAGCCAGAGCCATGTGCAAGGATCAAAGCACGGTGCGGGCGGCGCTGAGAAGGTTTCAAAAAGATGTTGACAGTGTGTTTTGAATCTGCCATCGTGTGCTGGCTGACGTTGGAGCGTTGGTGGACAAGAAGCCCTTTAGCGGCGTATTTCCCGGCGGCTCCAAACGCTGGTAAGTATGCCACTAGAGGGCTTTTTCTATGCCCTCGACTGATTGCCTTGTACGTTCCTTAACTGGTCTCGCTGGGGCAATTGGGAATCAAGCCGTTACAGAGTAAGCAAAGCGGCAGGGGAGAGTTGAGAAGGGCCACCCCGCTATGAGGCGTCACCGCCTGAAGCCCGAAGTCTGATGCTGGTGAATGGTTATCAGGCTGCCTAAGCGACGGACGGCTCCGAAGTCAGAGCTTTCTATTCCCGGCATGAAACTCCTGCCAGAAGGTTCAATCCTTCAGGTATGGAGTTTTTATGCCGTCACTCTGGACTCACCAAAGTCAAATCTCTTAGTAAGGGGTTTCTTTAGCTTAACTGAGTTTAAAAACAAGTTTTTTCTTTTTTTTAGAGGTTCAGTTATGCGAACACGTTTGAGCAAGAGAATACGATTTGAGATTTTCAAGAGAGATGGGTTTGTATGCCAATACTGCGGAGACCACCCACCGAACGCCATCCTTCACATTGATCATGTTGTTCCTGTTTCTGAGGGCGGCGCGAACGATGACGATAATCTAGTCACCGCTTGCCAAGCTTGTAATCTTGGTAAGTCGGATGTTCTTTTAAGTGCGGTTCCGCAGAGCTTGGCTGATAAAGCGAAGGAAGTTCAGGAGCGTGAAGAGCAGCTGCGAGGATACTCGGCAATCTTGCAAGCGCGGCGAGATCGCCTCGAAACGGAAACTTGGTCTGTTTTAAAGGCGTTGTTTGATGATGGGGTTGCAGATAGAGGAATTCGTAAAGATTGGTTCGGAAGCGTGAAACGGTTTATCGAGCGGCTTGGATACCACACAACGTTGGATAATGCGGAGTACACGAGAGAGCGTAATTTGCACAACGGTGACACAAGAGTGTTTAAGTATTTTTGCGCCGTCTGCTGGAACCATCTTCGTGAGGTGGGGGACGCATCATGAAACGCGACTACGAACCATACGAAGGCTATTACACGGTTCCTTTCTCGCAAGAGCCGTTTGAGGGGCAGGTCATCAAGATCGATGGCAAAGCGTTGAACGTGTTGTTTCAGCATTACTGGACAGGCGACGAATACAGCTTCCGCGACTGGCTTGAACGCTTTGACGACTGGTTTGTTGATAAGCCGTACAAGGTATACAGCAGGTGGTTGCAGATCATCGTCAACAAGCTACAGGCAAAGAAAGAGGCGCGAACTGGACAAGGCCAAAAACATGATGCAGAGTAGTGCAATGAACGTCACGATATGCCCCACCGGTTACTGCATAGGCTACACTCCCTTTGACGGTTCATCGGAAATGCACGAAATCGCCAAAGACACGCGGGATGTCCGGGTGGTGTCGCGGGCGGCTGTCATGTTGATACGGCAGCCACGGAAAGTATTCCAGTACGAGAATTATCTATTCAGGGAATCGATAGCGCGGGGGTTCAGGCTGTGATGCCAGTAAGACCGATCGCAAAGACTGCGTTTCAACCATGGAACGGGGGCAGACATGACGGACACCGACTACGTGAAGCAGAGACTCGAGAGCGCGGGGAAGACGTTGACGATGTTGACGGCGGCGGGGATTTACCCGAAAGGTTACTTCTCGTCTATGCCTGAGTACGTCCGGGAACTGAATGATCTGCTGGAATACGACCCCGATGGACGGACATACACGATCCGCACCGACCGCAGCCGGGAGATGACACGGAAACCAACACCGCAAGAGATTACAGAATACGAGGAAGTGGAAGGCTGGCTGACGTCATTGACCCTCTACTGCCATGGACATGGGTTTCCTTGGGTTTCTAAGGCCGTACAGTACGGTCTGCCGCGTTGCCCTAGGTCAGGTAGGGTAAAAAAATCATTGCGCTCTGTGGCCAAAATTTTTGCGAACAAACAAGGATTACGTAAGTCAGTGGCAGAGACAGGGTGAGGAGATACTGGCGTTGCGGATCGTGGGGAAGCCGCCGCTGAGGATAAGCACAAAAATAGTTATAGACAGATACGCGGGAATAGTGTAGCTTATTTGGTACGCTGGGGGCCATATGCTTTTGACACACAGCCCCGCGTAAACAAACACATCAGCCAGCCGCCAGCACGCGCTTGGTGTAACCCTTCTCCGCAAGTTCCTTCGCCGTAAACGGCTTTTGAACATCCTGCCCCCGGTGGGAACGGGAATCGTGCGGCGGTTCAGTCACAAAATTGCACACCTTGCAAGGCGCGTCCGGGTTCTTCGGCCGCGTGATCTTCTTCTTCTGCGGTTCGGCCTCTCCATTGTTGAGCTTGTACGAAAAGCCCCAGTCGTTGAGGTCGGCGATGAGTGCTTCGATCTGGCCAAGCGTTTCGGCAATGGCCTTTTCACGGAGTTCACGAGCGTTCAGGATGACGGCGCGATATTGTTCCGCCGCCGATTGAGTAGCCATGACCACAGTATAGCACTACGGTCTGTTAAAACCTATATCGGCCCAACACTGATTGCGGATCAAGATGCGATCACCTGTCCTGACACATTCAAGCAGCGTGCCACGGTTGCTCAGGTCGATCACCTTGTACAGACGGCCTTTGAAATCGGTGCAGGTCATTGCGTCACCGTCAACATGAAGATGATGCCAGCGCCGTAAGCGGCAAACGGTGTAAGCATGGTGTAGAAGATAGATTTCATGGTAGTTGTCTCCTTTGTTGTTTATAAGGATACTATACAACACCCGGACAAGATAAGCACTAGGACGATATTCCTAGGTAATAGGGAAAAATGTTTCCTGATTGACATTGTTTCAGGAAAACAGCATTGTCCCGCTTATGGATGATGATTGCACCGCATGGGGAACGCCGAGATCAAGGCTTTATAGGACTGATGGATCGTGTTCACATTGCGGCGGTGTGCGGGATGGTCATGGACGCTATTGCAGATCATGCCATGCAATGTATGTGCGGCTTACAAGGCCGCGTCATAGCGAGTTAGCGCCAGAGGCAAAAAAAAGGGCGAATTGCAGGGCGTACGCAAATGTCTATCAACGTCGCGGATTGTTGCAGCCCAAGCCCTGTGAGAGCTGCGGGACTGAAGATGACGTCGAAAAACACCACGAAGATTACAACAAGCCTCTCGAAGTGAAATGGCTATGCAAACCATGCCATACACAGCACCACGTCGATGAGCGCACAATAAACAAGGTAGCGTTCAAGGCTTTGATACGCAAACATTTAAATTCAACAATCTAACGCTTGGTAGCAATATGACTTTCGTCAAAGGGCAATCGGGCAATCCATCGGGCCGGGCAAAGAAGTCCAACAGGCTCGCAGGGATGTGCCGCGAACACACAGAGGAAGCCGTCAAGGTCTTGATTGAGGCGCTTGCTGATATCGATGTCGCAATCAGGATCAAGGCCGCAGAGCAAATCCTGAATCGGGGATGGGGCAAGGCTCCTGAACATATCACGCTGGCAGGGGATGAAGACAACCCCGTGCGGCACAAGGTAATAATCGAACTTATCAAGCCGAATGAAAATTCCGGCAGCGTTTGATTACCTATTCACGCCAAGCCGTTACAAGATTGCATACGGTGGCAGGGGTTCGGGCAAGTCGGAAAGCTTCGCAAGGGTTCTTCTGGCGCAAGGTATACAAGACAAGCATTTGATCCTGTGTACAAGGGAGCTACAGGTTTCGATACAAGACAGCGTTCACAGGATTCTGGCCGGGACGATTGAGGCTGAGGGGCTGGATGATGAATATGAGGTTCTTCAAAGCACAATACGCAATCGCCGCAACGGCACAGAGTTCATCTTCAAGGGTCTAAAGCACAACATTACCGAGATTAAAGGCCTCAAGGGCGTAACGCGGTGTTGGGTAGAGGAAGCCGAGAACGTCTCAAACAGGTCGTGGGAAATACTTATCCCTACCATCCGCGAGGACAATTCTGAAATCTGGGTTTCCTTCAACACCCGCAACCGGAATGACCCCACATACGAACGGTTCGTCGCCACGCCCGCAGAGGACGCAATAGTCCGAAAGGTTTCTTACAGGGACAACCCGTTCTTCCCTGAAGTTCTTCGCAAGGAAATGGAAAGGCTGAAGGGAACTGACCCGGAAGCTTATCACCACATCTGGGAAGGCGAATTCGACACAAGGCGCACGGGCGCTGTGTACGCCAAGCAGCTTGCCAAAGCCAGAGAGGAAGGCAGAATTACCGTCGTCCCCTATGACCCTGTAAGCGAGGTCTTCACGGCATGGGATTTGGGCTTTGGCGATAGCACGGCGATATGGTTTTTGCAATTCGTGGGCCGGGAATTGCGCTGGATCGATTATTACGATAACTCCGGTGAGCAACTGGATCACTACGCGCAGCTTATCAAAAGCAAGCCGTACAACTACATGCGTAACTGTCATTTTCTGCCGCATGACGGCGGGCATGGGAATATCCGGGGCGAGAGCGTGGCGAATCAGCTTCGGCAGCTTGGTGTGTCCAACACCGTATTGCAGCGGGAGGCAAGCATACAGCCCGGCATCGAATCCCTTCGGCAGATGCTGTCTTACTCTGTGTTTGACGCCGTGAAGTGCAAAGAAGGTATAAAAGCACTGGAAAGCTACGGCTATGAATGGGATGAAGAGCGGGGAAAGTTTAAGGATAGGCCCCGGCACGACTGGACATCGCACGCTGCGGACGCGGCCAGATACGCGGCACAGGCTGCATCTACGGTCAAGACAGGTTTAACAAGGCAAGTTGTATCAATGAGAGCGCCAGCGTATTATA